>JAUMJM010000021.1:39572500-39579032 GCA_033558235.1 Neomorphus geoffroyi | reverse complement strand
AACCCTAACCCTAACCCTAACCCTAACCCTAACCCTAACCCTAACCCTAACCCTAACCCTAACCCTAACCCTAACCCTAACCCTAACCCTAACCCTAACCCTAACCCTAACCCTAACCCTAACCCTAACCCTAACCCTAACCCTAACCCTAACCCTAACCCTAACCCTAACCCTAACCCTAACCCTAACCCTAACCCTAACCCTAACCCTAACCCTAACCCTAACCCTAACCCTAACCCTAACCCTAACCCTAACCCTAACCCTAACCCTAACCCTAACCCTAACCCTAACCCTAACCCTAACCCTAACCCTAACCCTAACCCTAACCCTAACCCTAACCCTAACCCTAACCCTAACCCTAACCCTAACCCTAACCCTAACCCTAACCCTAACCCTAACCCTAACCCTAACCCTAACCCTAACCCTAACCCTAACCCTAACCCTAACCCTAACCCTAACCCTAACCCTAACCCTAACCCTAACCCTAACCCTAACCCTAACCCTAACCCTAACCCTAACCCTAACCCTAACCCTAACCCTAACCCTAACCCTAACCCTAACCCTAACCCTAACCCTAACCCTAACCCTAACCCTAACCCTAACCCTAACCCTAACCCTAACCCTAACCCTAACCCTAACCCTAACCCTAACCCTAACCCTAACCCTAACCCTAACCCTAACCCTAACCCTAACCCTAACCCTAACCCTAACCCTAACCCTAACCCTAACCCTAACCCTAACCCTAACCCTAACCCTAACCCTAACCCTAACCCTAACCCTAACCCTAACCCTAACCCTAACCCTAACCCTAACCCTAACCCTAACCCTAACCCTAACCCTAACCCTAACCCTAACCCTAACCCTAACCCTAACCCTAACCCTAACCCTAACCCTAACCCTAACCCTAACCCTAACCCTAACCCTAACCCTAACCCTAACCCTAACCCTAACCCTAACCCTAACCCTAACCCTAACCCTAACCCTAACCCTAACCCTAACCCTAACCCTAACCCTAACCCTAACCCTAACCCTAACCCTAACCCTAACCCTAACCCTAACCCTAACCCTAACCCTAACCCTAACCCTAACCCTAACCCTAACCCTAACCCTAACCCTAACCCTAACCCTAACCCTAACCCTAACCCTAACCCTAACCCTAACCCTAACCCTAACCCTAACCCTAACCCTAACCCTAACCCTAACCCTAACCCTAACCCTAACCCTAACCCTAACCCTAACCCTAACCCTAACCCTAACCCTAACCCTAACCCTAACCCTAACCCTAACCCTAACCCTAACCCTAACCCTAACCCTAACCCTAACCCTAACCCTAACCCTAACCCTAACCCTAACCCTAACCCTAACCCTAACCCTAACCCTAACCCTAACCCTAACCCTAACCCTAACCCTAACCCTAACCCTAACCCTAACCCTAACCCTAACCCTAACCCTAACCCTAACCCTAACCCTAACCCTAACCCTAACCCTAACCCTAACCCTAACCCTAACCCTAACCCTAACCCTAACCCTAACCCTAACCCTAACCCTAACCCTAACCCTAACCCTAACCCTAACCCTAACCCTAACCCTAACCCTAACCCTAACCCTAACCCTAACCCTAACCCTAACCCTAACCCTAACCCTAACCCTAACCCTAACCCTAACCCTAACCCTAACCCTAACCCTAACCCTAACCCTAACCCTAACCCTAACCCTAACCCTAACCCTAACCCTAACCCTAACCCTAACCCTAACCCTAACCCTAACCCTAACCCTAACCCTAACCCTAACCCTAACCCTAACCCTAACCCTAACCCTAACCCTAACCCTAACCCTAACCCTAACCCTAACCCTAACCCTAACCCTAACCCTAACCCTAACCCTAACCCTAACCCTAACCCTAACCCTAACCCTAACCCTAACCCTAACCCTAACCCTAACCCTAACCCTAACCCTAACCCTAACCCTAACCCTAACCCTAACCCTAACCCTAACCCTAACCCTAACCCTAACCCTAACCCTAACCCTAACCCTAACCCTAACCCTAACCCTAACCCTAACCCTAACCCTAACCCTAACCCTAACCCTAACCCTAACCCTAACCCTAACCCTAACCCTAACCCTAACCCTAACCCTAACCCTAACCCTAACCCTAACCCTAACCCTAACCCTAACCCTAACCCTAACCCTAACCCTAACCCTAACCCTAACCCTAACCCTAACCCTAACCCTAACCCTAACCCTAACCCTAACCCTAACCCTAACCCTAACCCTAACCCTAACCCTAACCCTAACCCTAACCCTAACCCTAACCCTAACCCTAACCCTAACCCTAACCCTAACCCTAACCCTAACCCTAACCCTAACCCTAACCCTAACCCTAACCCTAACCCTAACCCTAACCCTAACCCTAACCCTAACCCTAACCCTAACCCTAACCCTAACCCTAACCCTAACCCTAACCCTAACCCTAACCCTAACCCTAACCCTAACCCTAACCCTAACCCTAACCCTAACCCTAACCCTAACCCTAACCCTAACCCTAACCCTAACCCTAACCCTAACCCTAACCCTAACCCTAACCCTAACCCTAACCCTAACCCTAACCCTAACCCTAACCCTAACCCTAACCCTAACCCTAACCCTAACCCTAACCCTAACCCTAACCCTAACCCTAACCCTAACCCTAACCCTAACCCTAACCCTAACCCTAACCCTAACCCTAACCCTAACCCTAACCCTAACCCTAACCCTAACCCTAACCCTAACCCTAACCCTAACCCTAACCCTAACCCTAACCCTAACCCTAACCCTAACCCTAACCCTAACCCTAACCCTAACCCTAACCCTAACCCTAACCCTAACCCTAACCCTAACCCTAACCCTAACCCTAACCCTAACCCTAACCCTAACCCTAACCCTAACCCTAACCCTAACCCTAACCCTAACCCTAACCCTAACCCTAACCCTAACCCTAACCCTAACCCTAACCCTAACCCTAACCCTAACCCTAACCCTAACCCTAACCCTAACCCTAACCCTAACCCTAACCCTAACCCTAACCCTAACCCTAACCCTAACCCTAACCCTAACCCTAACCCTAACCCTAACCCTAACCCTAACCCTAACCCTAACCCTAACCCTAACCCTAACCCTAACCCTAACCCTAACCCTAACCCTAACCCTAACAACCTAACCCTAACCCTAACCCTAACCCTAACCCTAACCACCTAACCCTAACCCTAACCCTAACCCTAACCCTAACCCTAACCCTAACCCTAACCCTAACCCTAACCCTAACCCTAACCCTAACCCTAACCCTAACCCTAACCCTAACCCTAACCCTAACCCTAACCCTAACCCTAACCCTAACCCTAACCCTAACCCTAACCCTAACCCTAACCCTAACCCTAACCCTAACCCTAACCCTAACCCTAACCCTAACCCTAACCCTAACCCTAACCCTAACCCTAACCCTAACCCTAACCCTAACCCTAACCCTAACCCTAACCCTAACCCTAACCCTAACCCTAACCCTAACCCTAACCCTAACCCTAACCCTAACCCTAACCCTAACCCTAACCCTAACCCTAACCCTAACCCTAACCCTAACCCTAACCCTAACCCTAACCCTAACCCTAACCCTAACCCTAACCCTAACCCTAACCCTAACCCTAACCCTAACCCTAACCCTAACCCTAACCCTAACCCTAACCCTAACCCTAACCCTAACCCTAACCCTAACCCTAACCCTAACCCTAACCCTAACCCTAACCCTAACCCTAACCCTAACCCTAACCCTAACCCTAACCCTAACCCTAACCCTAACCCTAACCCTAACCCTAACCCTAACCCTAACCCTAACCCTAACCCTAACCCTAACCCTAACCCTAACCCTAACCCTAACCCTAACCCTAACCCTAACCCTAACCCTAACCCTAACCCTAACCCTAACCCTAACCCTAACCCTAACCCTAACCCTAACCCTAACCCTAACCCTAACCCTAACCCTAACCCTAACCCTAACCCTAACCCTAACCCTAACCCTAACCCTAACCCTAACCCTAACCCTAACCCTAACCCTAACCCTAACCCTAACCCTAACCCTAACCCTAACCCTAACCCTAACCCTAACCCTAACCCTAACCCTAACCCTAACCCTAACCCTAACCCTAACCCTAACCCTAACCCTAACCCTAACCCTAACCCTAACCCTAACCCTAACCCTAACCCTAACCCTAACCCTAACCCTAACCCTAACCCTAACCCTAACCCTAACCCTAACCCTAACCCTAACCCTAACCCTAACCCTAACCCTAACCCTAACCCTAACCCTAACCCTAACCCTAACCCTAACCCTAACCCTAACCCTAACCCTAACCCTAACCCTAACCCTAACCCTAACCCTAACCCTAACCCTAACCCTAACCCTAACCCTAACCCTAACCCTAACCCTAACCCTAACCCTAACCCTAACCCTAACCCTAACCCTAACCCTAACCCTAACCCTAACCCTAACCCTAACCCTAACCCTAACCCTAACCCTAACCCTAACCCTAACCCTAACCCTAACCCTAACCCTAACCCTAACCCTAACCCTAACCCTAACCCTAACCCTAACCCTAACCCTAACCCTAACCCTAACCCTAACCCTAACCCTAACCCTAACCCTAACCCTAACCCTAACCCTAACCCTAACCCTAACCCTAACCCTAACCCTAACCCTAACCCTAACCCTAACCCTAACCCTAACCCTAACCCTAACCCTAACCCTAACCCTAACCCTAACCCTAACCCTAACCCTAACCCTAACCCTAACCCTAACCCTAACCCTAACCCTAACCCTAACCCTAACCCTAACCCTAACCCTAACCCTAACCCTAACCCTAACCCTAACCCTAACCCTAACCCTAACCCTAACCCTAACCCTAACCCTAACCCTAACCCTAACCCTAACCCTAACCCTAACCCTAACCCTAACCCTAACCCTAACCCTAACCCTAACCCTAACCCTAACCCTAACCCTAACCCTAACCCTAACCCTAACCCTAACCCTAACCCTAACCCTAACCCTAACCCTAACCCTAACCCTAACCCTAACCCTAACCCTAACCCTAACCCTAACCCTAACCCTAACCCTAACCCTAACCCTAACCCTAACCCTAACCCTAACCCTAACCCTAACCCTAACCCTAACCCTAACCCTAACCCTAACCCTAACCCTAACCCTAACCCTAACCCTAACCCTAACCCTAACCCTAACCCTAACCCTAACCCTAACCCTAACCCTAACCCTAACCCTAACCCTAACCCTAACCCTAACCCTAACCCTAACCCTAACCCTAACCCTAACCCTAACCCTAACCCTAACCCTAACCCTAACCCTAACCCTAACCCTAACCCTAACCCTAACCCTAACCCTAACCCTAACCCTAACCCTAACCCTAACCCTAACCCTAACCCTAACCCTAACCCTAACCCTAACCCTAACCCTAACCCTAACCCTAACCCTAACCCTAACCCTAACCCTAACCCTAACCCTAACCCTAACCCTAACCCTAACCCTAACCCTAACCCTAACCCTAACCCTAACCCTAACCCTAACCCTAACCCTAACCCTAACCCTAACCCTAACCCTAACCCTAACCCTAACCCTAACCCTAACCCTAACCCTAACCCTAACCCTAACCCTAACCCTAACCCTAACCCTAACCCTAACCCTAACCCTAACCCTAACCCTAACCCTAACCCTAACCCTAACCCTAACCCTAACCCTAACCCTAACCCTAACCCTAACCCTAACCCTAACCCTAACCCTAACCCTAACCCTAACCCTAACCCTAACCCTAACCCTAACCCTAACCCTAACCCTAACCCTAACCCTAACCCTAACCCTAACCCTAACCCTAACCCTAACCCTAACCCTAACCCTAACCCTAACCCTAACCCTAACCCTAACCCTAACCCTAACCCTAACCCTAACCCTAACCCTAACCCTAACCCTAACCCTAACCCTAACCCTAACCCTAACCCTAACCCTAACCCTAACCCTAACCCTAACCCTAACCCTAACCCTAACCCTAACCCTAACCCTAACCCTAACCCTAACCCTAACCCTAACCCTAACCCTAACCCTAACCCTAACCCTAACCCTAACCCTAACCCTAACCCTAACCCTAACCCTAACCCTAACCCTAACCCTAACCCTAACCCTAACCCTAACCCTAACCCTAACCCTAACCCTAACCCTAACCCTAACCCTAACCCTAACCCTAACCCTAACCCTAACCCTAACCCTAACCCTAACCCTAACCCTAACCCTAACCCTAACCCTAACCCTAACCCTAACCCTAACCCTAACCCTAACCCTAACCCTAACCCTAACCCTAACCCTAACCCTAACCCTAACCCTAACCCTAACCCTAACCCTAACCCTAACCCTAACCCTAACCCTAACCCTAACCCTAACCCTAACCCTAACCCTAACCCTAACCCTAACCCTAACCCTAACCCTAACCCTAACCCTAACCCT